>PVKB01001113.1:474137-490655 GCA_004027205.1 Ctenodactylus gundi
AAAAAAAAAAAAAAAAAAAAAAAAAAAAAAAAAAAAAAAAAAAAAAAAAAAAAAAAAAAAAAAAAAAAAAAAAAAAAAAAAAAAAAAAAAAAAAAAAAACTTGCACAAACCATTAACAACTAGGATTATATCAAATGAAAAACTTCAGCACAACAAAGGAAACATCAACAAAATGAAGAGAAGACTAACAGAACGGGAAAAATGCTAACTCCTTTTCATATAAAAGCTTAAAAACCAGCATATGAAAAAAGTACAAAAATAGCTTTCTCAAAATAAAAAACCTACTATGGTTTAGATCTGGAGAGTACCCCAAAACCTCATGTGCTGGGATTTGACAGGATAACTGTGGAACCATTTCTTTTCAGTGGTAAGGCCTGGCTATAAGGGGCAGACACTCAGGGCTTGACCTAGAAGAATTGTGTCAACGTTTTGAGACTGGGGTAGGCACAGGAGTCAACTTGTAGGTGTGCATTTTGACTTGTGGGTCAGGAAGTAAGGAAAGGGCTCTGAAACTGAATGGGCATGACCCAGATACTAAGCAAAATTAGTAAAAAAGTAAAAACAAAACATTATATATATATATATATATATATATATATATATATATATATATATATATATTCAGCTTCTTGTACTTTTTTGTGACAAAGCTGTAGCCTTGACTTACATTTTCAGGCATAGATTTGCTCCTGATTTACTTGGTCTCCATCTGAAAATCTGTAAAAAGCTCCCATTCCCATCTGACATGAATTGAATGAGAGCTTCTGAAACTGTAAGTTTTTATTTTTTTTTCCTACCTAAGTTGTGCATGGCAGACATTTTATCAAAACAACGATAAAGGAACTAAGAAGAAAAAACCCAATTTGAATATAGGCAATTGAGATAAGTAGAAAATTTTCAGAAAAGAAAGTGAAAATGAGTAACAAGTACATGAGAATGTTGATCATCTTTAGCAATCAGAGAAATACAAATGGAAACAAAGTTTCAGTCTTACTGCAAGGACTTTAAAAATATTACCTAGTGTTGTGTTTTGAGTCTGGTGTGTTTCCCAAATCTTTGTATATCTGTAGATATTGTGTACTTTTGGGATGTAGAGTCGGCCTGGAAGGGAAAGATGCTTGGGAATTAGTGACTGACTTGGAGGGGCATGTGCTAGCTTGCCTTTCCTTCCAGACTTGACTCCATTCTGGCACACAATGAGGTGCCATTTCCTCAGTTCTGCCTCTACCATCTGGTTCCACCTTTTTCATCACCCATTTGTCAGTGTACTGTGACCTTCCAAAACTGAGAGCTAAAATAAAACTTTACTACCCAGTTGTAGATCTTGGGTATTCTGTCCCAGCAATGAGTAAGTAACTATGAAAGAAAACATGGTGACTCTACCTGATGATATGGTTTAGAAGCATTTGGAGCTAGCTTAGGGAGTAGATTTGTAAAGATTTGAGGATGTCAACTTCAGAAGGTTTGGAGGACTCTGAGCTGAGCTTTGATGAGGGAGTATGGTCAGAGCTCAGGAGACCTGAAAGTTGATACAAGTGTGTATTGGAAAGGCCAAGTCAAGAATTTTCAGATGGGAAGGAGGATGGTATTTGCAATAATAAGCAAGCTTTCTATGCTCTGGCAGAAAGTTGGTTAGCAATTTGCTCTTGTCCAGATACTTTTCCTTAAAATGAGATTTAAGGCAGCAGACTACTTAATGTGTTGGAGGAAATATCAAGGCAATCCACCACAAACAAAATATACTGTAAGTAGTAGTAACAAAGAACCACTTCTCCTCAACCAATTCCCATCCATGAGCCAGTTTATATACCCAGTACCACTTGAATAAAAAAGCTTCCAAATCTCCTTGTGGAAAGAGCCTGAAACACCACAAAACAGTTACACTGTCAATATATATTCCATCCTGCACCAAGCCCTTTACCAGAGTAACTGTGGACTGGGGAAACGGAAATTATCAGACATTTCAGGGACTACTGCACACGGGTTCTAAACTAAGGCTAATTCCAGGAGATTCAAAATGTGATCATAGGCCTGTAGTTAATGCTTGGGTCTGTGAAGGTTGGTGATCAATAGTGTATTAGCCAAAGTCCAACTCACTGAGAGTCCTGTAATCCCCGAATTCATTATAATGAACTAATTCTCCATTTCTATGCATAATTACACACATAATTGGGATAGATATAATTAGTATTTGGCAGAATCTTTATGCTGGTTCCCTCACCTGTGGTGTGAAAGCTATTATGGTATAAAATGCCAGATTTGCAAAAGGAAATTTGAGCTCCCCCTACCTAGAAAAATAGTAAATCCCAAACATTGTAAAATCGTTGAAGAGAGCAACTGCAGAGAGCAGTGCTACCATCAAGGACTTGAAAGATATGGAGTGGTGCTGGCCACCATACCCAATTTTAACTCTCCTATCTGGGCGGTTCAAAAGACAGCTTAAGCTTAGAAGATGATGGCGAATTGTGACAAAGGCAATATCGAGGTCATGTCGGTTGCCTGGGCTAGCCCTCCCCGTGAAGGGCAAAGCAGAGCATCATTTGAGCCCACAGATAGCAAACAACCCAGTGAACAGAAACACTTTCCAGGCAAGTCCCACATTACCAGAGAGCCTCATGGGCGTTGAGGATTTGGAGGAATATATGAGCTACAGGTGGGAAAAAAAAAAAAAAAACAAAAACAAAACCTCACAAACTGCTTATAATCAAAAATGGAAAAAAAAAAAAACCTGAAACTACAGGTGGATAGAAAGAGTTCTGATAAACGCATGGCTAGTCATTGTCTGAGCAACTGTACTAAGAACACAGGCAGCGGCAAACTGTTCCAGATGAGAGAGAGTTCATTATGCGGTGAAAGCCTGTGTCAGATACCCTCTCGCTGGGAGAGAGTCCAAGGACTGAGCAATCACAATAGAAAGGGCACTCCTGTTCTGACCTCAAGAATCTCAACAAGAGATTTCTTATGTTAAGTGGATATTAATGAATCTCACACAGGTTCCATGCTTAGACCCATGTGTTGTGCTATCCATATGGAATAAAATGACAACTGCTTCAATCTCTTAAAGTCAAAAATTTAGGCAAACTGATGAGGTAACACTTACAAGCCAAGAAAGACAGAGAATGGAGAAATCTCAAGTAACACATTGCTATTGTCTCCTGTATCGGCTAAATTTGAGGCAGAGACCCTCACTTTCCAAGGCCCATAAACAACTGAAATCAAGGCAAGATGAAGAATTTATGGGAGGTGACATCAGAGAAGGAGAACAAAGAAAGCATGGTGACTTCATGTGCCCAGTATCATGGACCACACTTGAGCAACTACAACTACATCCGCTGAGAATCATCCACAGGAGATAAATTCTCCATCTCCCCAGAGGCCTGTGCGGTACTGAACATCTCACCAGCATCATCCAACTGACCTAATACTCACAGGAACAAGTAAAATATATGCGATTTAAGGGCAGAGGCGAAGAGACAAACATGATACTAAGAAGGCCTGTAACTCACGAAAGTCTGAAGGGGAAATCAGGGGCCAAGGGTGACTTCCCAGAAAGGATTTTCCACCTTTGGGTATTTGTGGATGCATGTGTGCCTCGTTCTTTTACGTTTTCTTTATTCTTCCACTGTTTCTAATTTTTTTTTCCATTATTCTTTTGTAGCAGGTCATTATCTCATGTGAAACACATATGTGAGGTATTTGTATATAAGAGGTGGAAAATAAAAATCAGTTAATGCTTTAAGGGAAAATAGTACATTTTGTGGTGCCAATAGGATAATCTTGCCCCCCAGAAATGTAGACAAAGCAAATACCAACTGTTACCTGGCTTTCATATACTATTCACCAAGGTACAGTTACACTTCCCTGTCTCTTCTTTTATTCACTTATGCTCACAATTTCTCCCTCTCCTTCTCCTTGAATTCTGATATGAAAATTCACTAAAATTCAATTTCTAAAAAAAATTACATCTCTGGTCATCCCCGACATACCCCTTCCCTTCTCTCTAAAGTACTTTCTTCCCATTCATCACTGTCATTTCTGTTGTCAGCTTTTACATCCCTGAAATTCATTTTCAAAATACTGGTAAAAAAGTGTGAATATGTCAAAACTAATCTTAAACTATGAGAGGTTTTTTTTATTTTTTATATACAAAACCTATGTATCAGGCAATTGTTCTTTTCTTTTTGAAGCTACATGTGGGACTGACACAAGAGTGTTGATTCACGTGAGAAGTAGTTTAAAGTGGTTACTTTTCAGAATGAGGTATCTGGCTGTGAGTGGGAGAAGACTGGCTGATGGCAGCTTGTGGGCGTGGCAGCATTTTAAGGGTCGATATAGTATATAGGATTTGGGGAAAGAAATGAACTAACACACTGTGGGCACAAGATATGATAAGTTCAATGGTGAGTACTGAATGAATTTATTCATATTCAAAGAATATAAAAGACCAAATATTTTTTTTTTCTCTTACATGCTTTATTTCACTCATGGAGAAATAAAATGTTTTGTAAGAAAGGAGATGTGTGGAAAGGACCTAATAATTATCTTTTTTTCTAATTTTTTTTTCACCTGATGTTTAGGAGTCTCTCTGAATTCTTAACCAGAACTGCTGCTGAATGATTAACTATATTTAATATTTGCATAAAGAGGACCCTTTCCGGGCAGGCATGGGTTGGTCTAATCACTTAAAATCTAAGAGAGGGAGATGTGAGATATGAGAGAGAGGAATGGAAAGAATGTACGTTAGAGAGAAGGGAAGGGTAAGTCGGGAATGACCACAGATGCAGACTTTTTAGAAATTGAATTTAGTGATTTTTATATCAGAATTCAAGAAGGAGAAGGTGGTGGAGAGATTATCTATGAGCATGAGAGAGTAAAAGGACATGCACGAACACCTGGTAATCCTTGCCCAGGGGCTGAATGTAGAAGTGGCTAGAAGGGGACCTTTGGTTACAGTATCACCATCACTGCCGGCTGGCAACGCAGAATCCAGCAGAAATTCAGTCAGTGAGACCAGAGGTCACAGAGAAATTTCCAAACCAAATAACAGAACAAAATATTTTAATATTTCGAACTTGGATTCATCTCGATGGTCCTCTTGCAAAGGTACAGGCAACCGGGTTAGTCATGAAAATGAACTCTCAAATTAAATGCTGAATATGCTAAAAACAGACAAACGTCTTAAAATTTCAGACATCAACAAATGCTCATGAGGATGCAGAGAAGAGAACCACTTCTACATATTGGATGGGAAAGTATAAAACCACTGTGGAAATCTGTGTGGAGGTTTCTCAAAAAATATAATTAAAAATAGAAGCTCTGTTTGATCCAGCTGTGTCTCTTATAAGCATCTTTCTTAAAAATTAAAGACATCATGTTACAGACTTACATGTATACCTATGCTTAAAGTAGCGAAACTCATAACATCTAAATCGTGAAAGCAGTTTATCTTCATCAACGCATGAGTATGATATATATAGGAGGTAACGACAATATATTTGTATATCACTCTGCTATATGTAAAAGACAAATATGAGTCATCTGAAGGAAAATAGATACATCCTTAAGATTACGATGTTGAGAAAAACATTGAAAGGTTAGTTATCACATGGTTTCCCTTACATGAAAAACACAAACTAAAAATAATCTACACATAAAAATTGATAACATATAGGGAAGGGGACTTCTTGGAGATGGTAAGAGAATCTGGGGAAAGGAAAGGGAATGGTTGATGAATGGGAAGTGGGAAATGTGATGAAAATGTGATGAACATATGCACTGATTTTCCATGCTGTGTTATTGATATGTAAAATACTTATGTGTAAATAAAATGACTTATTAAATATGCTGCAAGCATACCCTGGTGGGTGATTCTGGGTGGGACTCAGACAGTCAGTTTAGATTAACAACGGTGGGACTAATTTTTTTTTTCTGACAGATAATATTTAAAGACAGCTCAACAGCCTCTGTCATAGATACTGCAGGTTTTACGTTGAATGCAGGACATGTTGCTCTCATGGAGGCCTTCACATAAATATTACTGGAGGGCCCAGTAGGCCATGTTAAGGACCCACAGAGACAAAAGTGCATGAAGCTATAAGCATGAGGCCAAACCTCAAGTTTTCTCTGAATGGACTCCCAAGGAATCCGAAGGTAACAGGAACATGGGACAGATGCTATGGGAATTCACACACAATGAACCAGCCCAAGAGAGAGGCCCTGCGGGTACAACCAGGCCGTGTCATAGTCTACAAGGGTCAAGCCATCAGAGACCCACCAACCTTGCAAATAATTACAACCTGCTCTGGGTGCCAGTCATGGAAATTCACAATTTAATGTTTGCCCCGTTGTTTAAAATTAGTGGATTTTTGGGGGAATTCTCTATTATTTCTTATTGAAATAGAAATATTTACCTGATGCAGTTGTACCTGTAGATTTTCTTTTTTATCATTGCTGTTGTTGTTGCTGTTTGGGTTTTTTGTTGTTGTTGAGAAGTTCACAGCTAAGACATTTTCTTTGGGTCTTCAAAGAAACTTTGATTTGAAATGTAAAAAGTATTGAGTCTTGAGACTTCAGGGGAAGAGATTGCTTCATTTTCTAGTGACATGCTAGATTATTGTACATGCACTGTTGAGTATAACATTCCCATAACCCTGGCACATTTCAAACACAGGGAATTTTGGGAAGATATTTTGATGTAAAGTATAGCACTATACCTTATAAGCACCTGAAGATTCTGCAAAGCTCTGATTCTAGGTGAAGAAAAAATCTGAATGAGATAACATTTTTAGTTGGAACCTGATTCTAAACTAGATCAAAGTCTCTGAAAGGAGAAAATGTTACTAAGAAGAGAGTTGGAATGAAGAACTGATGAATCATTTTAGCATAAAAAAAGTAGGCACACTATGAATTATAAGAGATCTTGAGCAGTTTTCTCCAAAACTCAGTTCTGTCAAATAAATTGAAGCTGTTATTTTTACTTGAATTTTAGTAAATCCATTTTATTTTCTAATATTACAAAATGTAATAGACTGAGTGTCATATTTATCTTTTCAATTTTAACTTCTATTATAATTCATATAATCACTTTCTAAAAAAGCACTACTTTTGCTCATTGCTCTCTCTCAGTAAATTAACTTCCCTTGTGATTTTAAATAGCAATTCTCTTTGCTTCTCTAGTAATTTAATGCTCTATTTTCTCAATTAGTACTTACTGCTAGGAGGAGTAGGCCATTATGTAGAGGCTCACAGGTTATAGATTACGATTTTCTTATGAGATTGTGGGACCCTGGGATGATTGTAGGTAGAAGGTGGCTCAAACCCCGATTCTCTTGTTTCTCCAGACCCACAGGAGTGGAGCCCCTCCCTCTTATCCCAGGCTCAGGATGGCCTTCAGCTCAGGTTTCATCCTACCCAAATTCCTAATTTTCTCCTGCTTCCAGACCCTAACCAGAAATCACATGGTAAGGTTTTGAAAGACCTGGCGTGCAAATTAGGCTACTTTCAGACTCCAAATTCTTCCAATCAGTGAATGATCCTTGCCCTATTATCCTAGCTGACCCTCCTCACTTCAACTGCTTATAAGTCTGGCCCTCGCCTCCAATAAAGGAGCTGTTAACACTGATTCAGCCTGCCGGATGTGATTCTGTCATACCTGTGCTGCTCTTCCTTCCGCATACTGTGCTGGGTCCTGATCGCTGCTGGCCATCCATGACGGTAGCCAGGAACCCCAGAGACCATGACATGAAGTGGTTTTCTAAATTCAGTCTGTATGGTAAGAGAAAGATTTGTTGTAATCTGTCTTTGCTTATGTGTTCTTTCAGGTTTTTAACAGATTTATTTATATCAATAAAATATTTTAAGTATAAAATGTCTTGGAGGCAACAAGGATAATAACAATTGATAAAAATGTAGCTCAATATTCACTTACATAATAAATGTCAGCACTTATGAAGCTGGAATGGCAGGCTTAATCTTTTCAGATTTATAATTTTCAATTTGACATACATTTAATCACGTCGTTTAGAACTGTTCTTTTTATTTTGTAGAAATATTTTATAGTTTCTTTTAATTTTTTTTAAGAAACTTAAAGTTACTTGCAGTATATTGTACTTTGTAGAAGGGTCTTTTTACAAATGCACACAATTCTCTAAATCTGTGGCAGAGTTAAAAAATCAGGAACTACAGATCAAGAATTTAGAAAAAATAACATTCATTAGAATGAATTACCACCATTTATTTCAAAGAAGACACCGTTTAATTGACCCAGTTTTATATTGATTTTGTATGTTCATGGTAAAAGACAGTATACCTTAGCTTCTTATAGAGTACACAAGACATAACGAAAAATATTCACCTGACAGGAAATTTGAATATCTTTATGAAAATGTTATATATGTTTAAAAACATAATTCACCACCATAAAAATCTTTTCATTCTAAGCATCCTTTGAAACTGTTAGCTCTGACATCTTGTGAGTTATTTAGTCATTTAATTTACTTGATGACAACATCAGGCATTTTTTTTCAGTCATTAAGAAGCTGAAATAGACCAATAAAACTTCAGTAGGAAATAATTTTGTATATAAATAAAAATACTCTAGTTTCATACAAGGCATCAGAAATCAATTATCAAACCAAAATAATGACTAGGTTGGTAGAAGCTGTCATGAATATTTATCTCTGTGCCTTGAAGTATTTGCCACAAGGATGCTGCTACCAGCACTAATGATGACATGCAGTATGGAAAAAGAACAAGATCAAAAGACAAATTAGACACGATCACATCAGAATTGAAGACATTTGTGAATGATGTAGTCAAAAATGTAAACACGGCTGGAGGTGTAGCATAGTAATTAGGGCACTTGCCTAGGAAGCAAGAAGCCTCAGGTTTGATCCCCAGTCCCCAATATAAACCAGTCTTGGTGGCGCATGCCTGTAATCCCAGCACTTGGGAGGTTGAGGCAGGAGGATTGCTTTGAGTCCATGGGCAGCCTGGTCTCCATAAGTGAGTTCAGGACCAGACTGGGCTACAGAGAAAGACACTGTGTCAAAAAAAGTGATAAACTCTGTCTTTGTAGAATGCTAATTGAACTCATTTTCAAGACTTGATATTCATAAGTACATTTAACATTTTATTTCCTTTATTATAAAATTTTGTATTCTTATAAGATAATATGGAAATTTTAAGGCTCAATTATCTGACTAGTTCAGTAACTGTATATTTATTCACTGAAATATTTTTGAAAGAACTAGTGAATGAACATATTCATATTTCTTGATTCTATGGTAATATATTTTCTATTTCATTGTGTTCAATGTCAATTAATTCTTTATTCTTTATCTATTCATGTGACCAAATGGCAAAGGACTAAACTATTGAGTGCTTCAAAATTATGGTTTTAATAATTTGGATACTTAATGCATTGTATTTCCTTAAATTTTAAACCAGTAAAAGGTTAGATAGACTAAAGAAGTAAATGTATGAGATGTGATAACATTTATTACTGGAAATGAAAACTGTATGAGTTCATGAGTTCCATGTGTAGGGCATAGTATGCTTGTGATCTCTGCTTTGCCTCATAGTTTAGATTTAAAAAATGGCACAACAGAAAGAAAGTTCAAAACCAAATACACTCGAAGTGATTATTACTTGGTACAAACTCAAAGCTCGAGACAGATGTGGCAAGACTTGTAGAAGAATTGGAAATAAAACCGTGCCTTCATGTTTTGCAATTTTGACAGTACATGTAAAAAGAAATTTGAAATTCGCTGCCCACTGTGGTTCATGTAAAACAATCTCTACCTGGTGATGAGGTGATTCAAAAGATGAGGTCTATTTAACAGAAGACAGTCATCTACATTGAAAAATTAGGAAGAGGCTATTCTTCACTATCCCCAAATACAGATAGAAAAAAAATTTAGATTAGGTTTTTGTAAAAGTCAAATTTACCACCAAGACACAGGGCCATGATATCAAGTCAAGATTCCAATGCAGATGAAGTACTAGAGGCTCAATAACAAGGCAGTAAGGAAGATTGGGGAAAGAAGCAGAATGAGTTTTGTTTTGTTTGTTTGTTTGTTTGTTTGTTTGTTTGTTTGTTTTGGTTTGGTTTGGTTTTTTTTTTTTTTTTTTCCACAGAAGGACGCCTCTTTCATGCACAGCTGGTAGAGTGGTAGTAAACACAGGTACAAGTATTCCTGCCTCCTCCACCAATGTGGCGACAAGGATTTCTGCTCTGCTATACTCCAAGTAGACAGGGATCAAATTTTGGGTGGAATATCATTAACTTTCAAGAGCTAGAAATCACATGATGATGAGCAAAAATAAGGCAAAATCCAATATATTTATTTTGACTATCAGCAATCATTTCGTGATTGCTGATAATCACACACAAATAATTTTGACTTTATTCAATTCATTATTGTAGGTTTCTTGGCAAATCAAGTCATGGAGGTGATGTAAGAAATGTGCTTAAACCCAATGAATGATATTGATGTAAGTTGAATATTTAAATATTACTTTATTTTTAAATTTTGAAAATGATATTGTCAAAAATTATAAAATTGTTTTATGAAACATATATTCTGTATAAATTAAGAATAAGATAAAAACTTGGGGCATAGCTCAGGAGTTAGAGTGTTTACCTAGCAAGAAAAGGACCTTTGTTTTGATTCCCTAACAATGCATAAACCTAGAATGGATGTGCACACCTATAATCCCAGCACACAAGAAGCTGAGATAGGAGGATTGCTAATGAGTTCCAGACCAGCCTGAACTACAGAGTGAGTTCAGGACAAGCTTGGAGTACAGAGTGAGACCTTGTCTTAAAATAAATATATAAATGATTGAATACATATGTATGTACATGCATAAATACATACATACATACATACATACATAGTAGCTTGTAGTTGTGGTGGTGCTAGCCTGTAATTCCAGCGCAGAAGAGAATGAAGCACAGGGTTGCCATGATTTCTAGGTCAGCCTGGGCTGCATACACAGTGAGTACAGGGCCAGACTGGATGACAGAGGAAAAAAAAAAAACAAAAACAAAAAAACACCCCCCCAACAATATTTTATGCTTAGTAGAATAAAATAGTAAATGCGATTTATTAGGCTCTTAAGAACCCAGGAGATTCAGAGAGAACCATGCTCTGCGTTAGATTGTACTTTACTACAAGTAATGAAATACAACAAATACTTTTTTTCTGATTTACTTTGAGTTAGAACTCAAACAGAAGAGAATATTCGGACAGATAACTCGATCAGTCGGACAGAGAGCTGTGGGGTCACAGAGAGAATTCTCATTTATTTCTTCTCACGTATTTGGATTCTGTAAATTAAATAGATAGTGGAATACAGGAAACTTTAACTAGAACACTTCATTTAATATGACTGAGAAATAGTGCAACTAGAGAAATTGCAAAACAACTACTTAGATGATGTAATATCCCTCTAAAAATTTCATTTTGATAAAGTTATGTTTTTGTCTTTAAAAACATTCAATGATGCTAGGCATTTACATTCCAAAGCATTACACATCATACCAGTAATTTATAATAATAAGCTTATTTGAAGCGGTATGGAGATCTCTCAAAAGAATGGAAATAAATATCCCCTTTGATCCAGCTACACCCCTCCTCCTGGGAATATTTCCAAAAAAGGTCAAAACAACACATACCAGAGTTACACGTATACCCATGTTCATAGCAGCAAAACTAACAATAACTAAAATATGGAAGTCACCAAAATACCCATCAACAGACCAATGGATACACAAACTATGGTATTTATACACAATGGAAAACCATGCATCTAAAAAGTCCAACAGTGTGGAGGCTTTGGCAGGCAAATGGAAGAAACTTGAGAACATCATGCTTAGTGAAGTGAGTCAGAAGCAAAAGGTGAAACATCGAATGGTCTCTCTGATACGAGTTCTGGTCTGGACCAGAACTATCTCATGGAACTTTAAGTGAAACAGCAGAGTAGGGAGGTGAGGGAGGGATGCGTACATAGGGGGAGGGACAAAAGGAGAGTGAGAAAGTCCTTGTCACCTTGACAAGATATGTAGGTGCACAAAATGCTCAACTTCATTTTAAATCTTAAAATTTGCGCTTATACATATCAATAGAATGGGGGAAAAAGAAATACTTAGTGAATGAATAAGCATGGAAATTATATTAATTCAAGGAAAAGCTATTATGTTTTCTAGTTAATGAAGGCATATAGTCGTCAACCACAATAAAAATGGTACAGACGGTAACTTAGTCTCTATATTTTAGTGGTAAAAATAAACATCTAAAATTGCAATTTAACAATTAGCTTTGAGGCTAGATTTACAGATACTGTTTGTTTATATATTACATTCCCACACCCCTAGCCATGTATTTCTCCAGTCTCAGCCTATATTCTCTGAACTAAGGTAACAGTATCAGATTCATCTTTATCCCCCCCCCCATTTTATTGATGTGTATAAGTGCAAAATTTGAGGTTTACAATGAAGTTGAGCATTTTGTGCACATACTTATCTTGTCAAGGTCACAAGGACTTTCCCACTTTCCTTTTTGTTCCTCTCTCTGATTCTTCTTTAAATGAAAAAAAGAAGCAACCATTCTGACCTTTACACAGCGAATTTGCATCGAACATCTCTGTATGCATGAGAATGAGTGTGTAAGAATTCAGTGTGAAGGCTTGAATTTAGATACATAAATATCTGTATATACTTCAATACACAGGTGTTATTGTGAGTTCAAAGGCAACTATGGTAGATGGTAGAATAGACTTTTCAATCCTGTGTTAATAAAATGTTTGCCTTTTTTTTGAGATAAGAGCTCATTCTGTAACCCAAGGTCATCCAGAACTCACTATGGAGCCTAGGCTAGGCTTGTACTCATAGCAATCCTCCTGCCTCAGCCTCCTGAGTGCAAGATTACAGTTTATGTGGTGCCAGAGAATCGAACCCAGGACCTTGTACTTGCTAAGCAAGCACATTAACTGCTATAACATTCTTCCAGTCCTGAAATGTTTGCATTTTTTGATCATTTACAGACAAAAAAAGAACATTTTAAGTTGAATTTTAACATGTAATTTTCATGTGGTAAACACACAATGTCATATTAAGTCTCATACTCTGCTGTCTTAGCATGTACCTACCAGTAACCTGTCATCTATCAGTGAATTTTTAAAATTCTAACACTTATACAATGTATTTTTAAAAAAACATCAAATAAATGTCGTTGACTGAATAATCAGGAAATATCACATACTACTAGGATAATCAATCACTGTATAAAAATAAATATTAAAATGGCGTTCTTTATCCAGATAATATATTGAAAAGTGTAAGCTGAAATAAATTCCAGATCTTGCCCAGTCTAAAATGAATGAAAAGAAATAAATATAACTTGAATACATATTATTAAATATAATCAGCTCATCACGAATGATTTATTTAGTTAGGGGCATCAAGTTTATCTTATTTAAATTGTATAATACATATAGATTTAATTTTAGAAGCGTATTTGTCCTGTTTTAAAACTCATAGAAAAGTGTACATTTGCAGAGATGTTAAGGTGAGTTACAGCCACACTGTAAAAGCATGTTCATACTATCCTTTTTTGCTTTTCCCCCCAGTTTTATTGCTACGTATAAGTACAAAACATAAAATTTACATTGATCTTGAGTGTTTTGAGCTAATACATATAGTGGCAAAGTTACAAATCCATCCCTTCTTACTTTTCAACCCTCCCACGCCATCTTTTTCCCCTGCAAGCTTATTATTAATTCATATTTTAACTGGAAATATTAAGATTTGGTGTGATTTGATCTACTTTTGAGCTTAAGTCCCTTATTTTGAATATGTTATAGAGTGTGTACAAGGAGAAAATGGATATCTGAAATAGCATTATCAAAATGTAAAGAAAAGTAGATATGATTCGTTCTTAATGTATCACGTTGGTCTCATACATTAAAGAGTCCAACAGAGGTGTAGTTAAAACTTCGTTACCAGTCTTTCTAGCATTATTATACTTTTCCTCTTATGTTCATAATTAAATAAGCAAAATATTAATTCATTAATTAATTAATTTTGAAATAGGATCTCACTCTGGTAGTACAGGCCTGTCCTGAAAACAGTATGTAGGCCGGGCACAACTAGAGTTCCTCCTGTCTCACTTTCCCAGTGCTGGGATTACAGGCACGTGTCACCCCGCCCACCTGTGCTGGGGGCTGGAATCCAGGAATTGGGCTTCTGCGGTAATCACTTTGATCCCTGCGCTACTCCCAAACCTCTAGAATTTTTTTAAAGGACCTTGCTTTCACACATATAAGTTCATAGACTGTTTGATTCATACCATAACTTTGTAACAAAATTTCATGGTAAACAGCTTCCACAGGATATTAGCAAGAAAATTATATTTGTAGATTATTCATATATTTCATTTTATCTGAAATTTTATAAAAGAAACTTATAATGTAAGCATTCATGTTTTCGAAAGTATATTTTACAATCATGTTCCTTCATTCCAGTACTTTTATTTTACAATCATTTCATTTTAATTTGCCTTTCCTCATATTTTTACTCCAGCTATTTTTAAACTTAAATATAAGTCTATAGTAATTTATTTTATAGAGTTAAGTTGTTATACTTACTCTTAGAATCCATAGCCTGTGAAACAGTCTGGATTCTGCTTGAACATGAAACAACAGACATGCACTTAAAATATTTTCTTACATGCTGATTTAAACTATGCACAAAGTAATGTTATGTAACTTTAAAAATCATTATAGAAGAAATGAGTGTTTTAAGTTATATTTTGAAATAAGTTTCTCATTCCTCATTTTCTATTCTACCACATAATCATTAATTCTATAGCAGTTCATTTCTGTTACTACCATGAATTTTGTATATTTGGTGTCATAAGTAATTACTAAAGTGCACTCCAACCGAAATGCATTTTAAAAAGTGATACATTATTTATATAAACCTAGAGCTTGCTTTACAGGCAAGGCCATCTCTATTTACCTCTACATTTCAATTTATCAGTAGTCTAGCTAGTGTCAGTATGTTTTGCCAGAGGAGAACAAAAATATTGTATAAAATTATTAAAATATAAATCGCAACTTTTATTTACACATAAATACTTCAAATTACAACAAAGTTAGAAAGGAATATGTAAATACCGAATGCAATCAGAGAATGGGTGAAAGACAAGAGAAAAATGTTAATATTGTAAAAGATATATATGAATATTTATATAATTCTCTATTCCTTTAGGCAAATATTTAAAAAAAAATAAAACATGACTTCTTAAGTAGTTTTCAGTAACTTTGAAGGCAATAAGTTGATTTATGATAGAGGGTTAGTGTGGACTTTACCACGATGTATTCTAAGGAAAATTCCTTCGACAGTTTTCCTGCAGCAATGTTAGGGTTTTTTCCCCATTATAAGTGCATGTATAAGTGAAAAACTTAAAGTTTACATTGATCTTGAGCATTCTATGCCCATATATATCATGGGAAGGTCACAAGACCTTCCCCTCTCTTCTTTCAAGGTGGTGGATCCCCAATCCCCATTATTTCTCACATTAAGTTAGTTGAGATAGTTGTGATCTGGGTTTCTCATATCAGAGAGACCATTGGATGTTTCACTTTCTGCTTCTGACTCACTTCACTAAACATGATGGTCTCATGTTGCCTCCATTTGCCTGCAGAAGCCTCGGTCCTATCTGTCTCTATAGGTGAGTAGTATGCAATGTCAGTTTTTACGAAGCCGTTCTTGAAGTAGCACTGACAAATGCTAAGTGCAAAATAACACAGTTAATACTGTAGGAACAAGCGAACCCACTTTCTAATTCTGTAGCTTTCTCTTTCCTCCATCATTCAAAAATAAGTATTTGAATAACTATTTTCAATTTTTGGATGTCATAAAAATTAAGAAATATCTTAAGTGAAAAATTTGAACCCATTAATGATATTTCTTCATGTTTACATAGTGTACAAAAATTATAGCTTTTAATAGTTGTTTATGTAGTGCTAGTGTATTGGATGTCACTTAAAATAAAAATATCCTACAGAACATTTCTAAAAAACAACCACAGATCCTAACCAAACAGATAAAATCATACTTCATAAAAGCATAAGTTTTCAAAACTTCAAAAAGCCTTTCAATATTAAAAGCACTAAATCTCAAAATCTAAAAATAAAAAATACCATATTATTAATAATAGTCATAAAATACTTTCCAAAAACATCCATTGTTCTCATTTAATCGAATTTCCATGAATAATATTTTAGTAAGTTATCTACATTTTTTTCTACCTTATTTTTCTACGTTCATGCAGTACATATATATATATATATATATATATATATATATATATATATATATGTATATATATATATATTTGTGCATAAGAGTTGCCATATGTATGCTCAGTAAGTTACTACAATGTAGAAATAGTTTCACACTTAAATTAATTTAATACTTTGAGTTTCATTTTTAATGGTTAAAATATACCA